>CM075773.1:7792079-7797079 GCA_037974665.1 Ehretia macrophylla
GGTGCGCGCATGGGGTGACCATGCCGCACAGTGATGCTCGGATGGTGCGCGCAGGCCGCACGGAGGTGCGCACATGCCGCATGAAGGTGCGCATATGCGGCACCCATGCCGCTCGATGGTGAGCTCATCAGGAGCGCATGGCGCACGATGGTGCGTGCATGCCGCACGAAGGTGCGCGCATGGGGCGCCCATACCGCACAGCGATGCGCACATGGGGCGCCCATGTAGCACGATGATGCGCGGATGCCGCACGAAGGTGCATACATGAGTCGCCCATGCCGCTCGATGGTGTGCGCATCGGGCGCGCATGGCGCACGATGGTGCGCACATGTGGCCGCATGGCGCACGAAGGTGCGCGCATGGGGCACCCATGCCCCACAGCGATAGTGCGCGCATGCCGCACGAAGGTGCGCACATGCGGCGCCCATGCTGCTCGATGGTGCGCGCATCGGGCGCGCATGACGCACGATGGTGCGCGCATGGGGCGCCCATGCCGTACAACGATGCGCGCATAGGGTGCCCATGCCGCACAGCGATGCACGCATGGGGCGCCCATGCCTCACGAAGGTGCACACATGCGGCGCCCATGCCGCTCGATGGTGCGCGCATCGGGTGCGCATGTGGCCCGCATGCTGCACGAAGGTTCACGCATTGGGCGCCCATTCCGCACGAAGGTGCGCGGATGGTGCGCCCTTGTCGCAGGATAGTAGGCGTATGGGGCGCACATGCGGCACGATGTTGCGCGCATGTGGCTCGCATGCCGCATGAAGGTGCGTGTATGGGGTGCCCATGTTGCACGATGGTCCACTCATCAGGTGCGCATGCCGCACGATGGTGCACTCATGTGGCCCGCATGCCGCACGATAGTGCGCGCATGGGGCGCCCTTGCCTCACGATGGTGCACGCATGCGGCCCGCATGCCGCACGATGGTGCGCGCATGGGGCGCCCATGCCGCACGAAGGTGCGCACATGGTGCGCCCTTGCCGCACGATGGTGCTTGCATGTGGCCCGCATGCCGCACGATGGTGCGCGCATGGGGTGCCCATGCCGCACGATGGTGCGCGCATGTGGCCCGCTTGCCGCACGAAGGTGCGCGCATGGGGCCCCCGTGTCGCACGATGGTGCGCTCAAGTGGAGCGCGCGGGCCGCTCAAGCTTTGCTGTTGGGGCATTGTTAGGGCACGGCTGGGGCACTATTGGGGCACGGATGGGGGACGGTGAGAGTACACTTGAGGGACGGTGGCGGATGTTGGGGGACGACTTTGGCACTAGTAGGGGACATTGGGCACAATGGGCAATGTTAAGCATTTGGGGGAATTGGGCATGCGAAATGTATTATGACACGAATGTAGACATTGATATTCTTATACAAGTGGTTTCCAAATCTACGAAGTAGTCTTAACTTTTGCCTTGTCCGACAAGCTGTTCGTCACATTTCTTAGGCGAAATAGATTAATCGGTTTCCCAATCCATCCAAAACAAATTGTAACGCCAAATATCATGTAAACTAATTAATCTATGAATTAATATAAATTTTCCTGAATTTTCTAGTTTTTTTTGTGATTTTTTCCTATTTTTCATAATTTTTAAATATTAAAAATTAATTTTTTGAAAAAAATATTTTTGAATTTTATTTAACAAATTAATGTATGAATTAGTATAATTTTTTTCTGATTTTTCTACTATTTTTTCTGATTTTTTCATATTTTTCGTAATTATTAAATATTAAAAAATATTTTTTCGAAATTTTTTTTTTAAGCCTTTGGATATCATATGATATCAATAAGGAGCAAGATGGGTACAAAGATCATGCCTTATGGGGCCTTTTATAGTGTAAAACACCCATTATGAATCTCTGGCAAAATGTATGCTACTGTTGTCACTTGGGTTTTTGCATTTAAATGTATTATAGGGGGGTATGTGGTGTCAAGCCTCCTGGTCAAGGGCCATGCGGGGGGACGTTGTGCGCACTTCGTGGCACATTGTGGGCTATATCGTGGGCAATATTGTGGGCGGGAATGCCTACCGAGTGAATCACGCCGAGGTATTGCATTGCATACCCGTGCGTTGGGGCCGTGCCACCCCCGCCCCGCGTCCCCCAGTATGTCCCTCGGCGCGGCACCAGGATGGCTAATGAGGAACGTGGTGGCTTCCCTAGCCCCTCATTATCCATCTTGGTACCGCAACACCGTTGACGTCATTGGGATGGCTAATGAGGGGTCGAGTGGTTGCCCAAGCACAAAACTAGCCATCCCCGTGCCATCGGCTAAGTATACGTTGGGGGCCATTCCCGTCCCCCAATGTGTCATTGGGCCTGCGTCATACGCGAATCGCCTAGCACATGTGGCATTGGCTTTTGTTAAGCAACGACGCGAGCGTTGCGATGAGGCAATTGTTGATGCTTCAATCTCGTGGCGATCCAAGCACCATGCGGCCTTGAAGTCGTCCCCCTGTTGGTTACGACGTGCCTGTGCGATGCGCGAATCGCCTAGCACACGACGCCATGTTCCTTGCTGAGTCGTAATGCGACGGACGTGGTCTAGTGTCATGGCGATCCAAGCACCGCGTGGGTAGGAAAGTAGTTTGCTTGTCCCGTTCCGTGCATATTGGGGGACGGTGGGGGGCATGCGTGATGCGCGAATCGCCTAGGACATGTGGCATTGGCTTTCGTTAAGCAACGACGCGAGCGTTGTGATGAGACGATTGTTGATGCTTCAATGTCGTGGCGATCCAAGCACCATGCGGCCTTGAAGTCGTCCCCCAGTTGGTTCTGACGTGCCTATGCGATGCGCGAATCGCCTAGTACACGATGCCATGGTCCTCGCTGAGTTATAGTGTGACGGACGTGGTCTAGTGTCGTGGCGATCCAAGCACCGCGTGGGCAGGAAGGTAGTTTGCTTGTCCCGTTCCGTGCATACGGGGGGACGGTGGGGGGCATGCGTGATGCGCGAATCGCCTAGCACATGTGGGATTGGCTTGCGTTAAGCAACGACGCGAGCGTTGCGATAAGACGATTGCTGATGCTTCAATGTCGTGGCGATCCAAGCACCATGGGGCCTCGAAGCCATCCCCCAGTTGATTTCGACAGGCCTGTGCGATGCGCGAATCGCCTAGCACACGACGCCATGGTCCTCGCTGAGTCGTAATGCGACGGACGTAGTCTAGTGTCGTGGCGATCCAAGCACCGCGTGGTCGGGAAGGTAGTTTACTTGTCCCGTTTTGTGAATACAAATGCATACGGGGGGACGGTAGGGGGCATGCGTGATGCGCGAATCGACTAGCACACGTGGCATTGGCTTTCGTTAAGCAACGACTCGAGCGTTGCGATGAGACGATTGCTGATGCTTCAATGTCATGGCGATCCAAACACCATGCGGCCTTGAAGCCGTCCCCCAGTTGGTTCTGATAGGCCTGTACGATGCACGAATCGCCTAGCACACGACGCCACGGTCCTCGTTGAGTTGTAATGCGACGGACGTGGTCTAGTGTCGTGGCGATCCAAGCACCGCGTGGGCAGGAAGGTAGTTTGCTTGTCCCGTTTTGTGAATACAAATGCATACGGGGGGACGGTGGGGGGCATGCGTGATGCGCGAATCGCCTAGCACATGTGGCATTGGCTTTCATTAAGCAACGACGCGAGCGTTGCGATGAGACGATTGTTGATGCTTCAATGTCGTGGCGATCCAAGCACCATGCGGCCTTGAAACCATCCCCCGGTTGGTTCCGACGTGTCTGTGCGATGCACGAATCGCCTAGCACACGACGCCATGGTCCTCGCTTAGTTGTAATGCGACAGACGTGGTCTAGTGTCATGGCGATCCAAGCACCGCGTGGGTAGGAAGGTAGTTTGCTTGTCCCGTTCCGTGAATACAAAATGCATATAGGGGGATGATGGGGGGCATGTGTGATGCGCGAATCGCCTAGCGCATGTTGCATTGCCTTTCGCTAAGCAACGACGCGAGCGTTGCGATGAGACGATTATTGATGCTTCAATGTCGTGGCGATCCAAGCCCCATGCGGCCTTGAAGTCATCCCCCGGTGGGTTCCGACGTGCTTGTGCGATGCGCGAATCGCCTAGTACACGACGCCATGGTCCTCGCTGAGTCGTAATGCGACGGACATGGTCTAGTGTCGTGGCGATCCAAATACCGCGTGGGCAGGAAGGTAGTTTGCTTGTCCCATTCCGTGAATACAGGTGCATACAGGGGGACGGTGGGGTGCATGCATGATGCGCGACTCGCCTAGTACATGTGGCATTGGCTTTCGTTAAGCAACGACGCGAGCGTTGCGATAAGACGATTGCTGATGCTTCAATGTCATGGCGATCCAAGCACCGTGCAGCCTCGAAGCCGTCCCCCAGTGTGTTCCTATGGGCCTGCGCGATGCTTGAATCGCCTAGTACACAACGCCATGGTCCTCGCTGAGTCGTAATGCGACGGACGTGGTTTAGTGTCGTGGCGATCCAAGCACCGCGTGGGCAGGAAGGTAGTTTGCTTGTCCCGTTCCGTGCATACAGGTGCATACAGGGGGGCGGTGGGAGGCATGCGTGATGCGCGAATCGCCTAGCACTTGTAGCATTGGCTTTCGTTAAGTGACAACACGAGCGTTGCGATGAGACGATTGCTGATGCTTCAATGTGGTGGCGATCCAATCATCGTGCTGCCTCGAAGCCATCCCCCGATGTGTTCCCACTGGCCTGCGCGATGCGCGAATCACCTAGCACACGTCGCCATGGTCCTCGCTTAGTCATAATGCGACGGACGTGGTCTAGTGTCGTGGCGATCCAAGCACTGCGTGGGCAGGAAGTCCGCTTTCGGTTGGTACCTCAGTTGCGTGCAATCGATGCATGGTCGGGCACCACGAAGTAGGCCCTTAAGCTTGCGACATGCGGCCTGGTCATGCACCTCATGCTGGTCCCGTCCCGTGTCCCTCAGAAATTCTTCGTGCCTAGCGGTGCGTGCTCGGGCCATCTCGTCGGTTCCGTTCTCCTGAAGGGCTTC